>PVIA01003679.1:117465-160848 GCA_004024845.1 Tonatia bakeri | reverse complement strand
TATGCTATTACAGTTGTCCCATTTCCCCCCCTTCACTCCCCTCCACCCTGCACCCCCCCATTCTGTCCCTTTAGTTCATGTCCATGGGTCGTACATGTAAGTTCTTTGGCTTCTACATTTCCTATACTGTTCTTACCCTCCCCCTGTCTATTTTCTACCTACAATCTATGCTATTTATTCTCTGTTTTTTTTCCCCCTCTCTCCCCTTCCCACTCGCCCCCCCTGATAACCCTCCATGTGATCTCCATTTCTGTGGTTCTGTTCCTGTTCTAGTTGTTTGCTTTTGTTTTTTCTAGGTTAAGTTGTTAATAGCTGTGAGTCTGTTGTCATTTTACTGTTCATATTTTTGATCTTCTTTTTCTTAGATGACTTCCTTTAACATCTTGTATAATAAGGGCTGGGTGATGATGAACTCCTTTAACTTGACCTTATCTGGGAAGCACTTTATCTGCCTTTCCATTCTAAATGAAAGCTTTGCTGGATCGAGCAATCTTGGATGCAGGTCCTTGCCTTCCATGATTTCAAATACTTCTTTCCAGCTGCTTCTTGCCTGCAAGGTTTCTTTTGAGAAATCACCTGACAGTCTTATGGGAACTCCTTTGTAGGTAACTGTCTCCTTTCATCTTGCTGCTTTTAAGATTCTCTCCTTATCTTTAATCTTGGGTAATGTAATTCTGATGTGTGTTGGTGTGTTCCTCCTTGGGTCCAGCTTCTTTGGGACTCTCTGAGCTTCCTGAACTTCCTGGAAGTCTATTTCCTTTGCCAGAATGGGGAAGTTCTCCTTCATTATTTTTTCAAATGAGTTTTCCACTTGCTCTTCCTCTTCCTCTTCTCCTTCTGGCATCCTTATGATTCAGATGTTGGAATGTTTAAAGATGTCCTGGAGGTTCCTCAGCCTCTCCTCATTTTTTGAGTTCTTGTTTCTTCATTCTGTTCTGGTTGAATGTTTCTTTCTTCCTTCTGCTCCAAACTGTTGATTTGAGTTCCAGTTTCCTTTCCATCATTGTTGGTTCCCTGTACATTTTCTTTATTTCACTTTTCATAGCCTTCATTTTTTCCTCTAATTTGCAGCCATACTCAACCAATTCTGGACCATCCTGATTAACAGTGTTTTGAACTGTGCATCTGATAGTTTGGCTAACTCTTTGTTGCTTAGTTGTATTTGTTCTGTAGCTTTGATCTGTTCTTTCATTTAGACTTTTTTTTTTTTTTTTTTTGGTCTCCATGGGCCTCTTATGTAGTGAGGGGCGGAGCCTTAGGTGTTGACCAGGGCAGGGTAACACACATTGCTGCGCTGAGACGCTGTATGTTGGGGAGGGGTCCAAGAGGGAACAGTGGCATCTGCTCTGATCTCTTCCGGTTTTCAGTCAATTCCTCCTCTACACACAACCAAATTGGGCCCTTCTGGTGCTGATTCCGGGGTGGGTGTTTTTTGGTATGTTCTGGGACCCTGTGGGTCTCTCCAAAGAACTCTCTTGTGAGGCTGGGAGTTTCTTCTGCTGCTGCCTCAACCCCCACAGGTGTTTTCAGTCAGAGGTTTGAGGCTTATTTCCCCTGTGCTGGGACTCTGGGTTGTGTGGTGTTTTGCCCCCAGTTGTTCCTCCTGGTTTATCTGCTCGCGAATGTGGGGCCACCTGCTCTGCCAGCCACTGCCTTGCCGTGAGTCCGCTCTGCATGGTTGCCCATCTCCACCCCTCCTACAGGTCTGGGTGAATGTTTCTTCTTTAACTCCTTGGTTGTTGGACTTCCATACCATTCAATTTTCTGTCAGTTCTGGTTGTTTTTTGTTTTTAAAATTGTTGTTGTCCTTCTTTTGGTTGTGCGAGGAGGCACAGTGTGTCTACCTATACCTCCATCTTGGCTGGAAGTCAAGTTCTCTTTACTTTTAATGTGGATTTCTTTATGAGTGTTCTTTGCACCAATACCACTGGGCTGCTGGGAGTTGGTGAGATGGGGAGTAGAGGAGGGTGCAGATGGGGATGCGGGGGGCACCCCCAAATGACTGAGATGAAGGACATCCGGATGAGTCTGAGAGGAAGGCAGAGGAGTTGGGGGGATGTCTAGGATACCTGGGTTCAAATCCTTCCACCCTGGCCTCTCGCAGCCTTGTGCCCTTGGCCAGGTTGCCTATTGCCTATGCTCAGTTTCACTTTCTACAAAATGGAGATCATCATAACAGTATCTATCTAATAAGGTTGATGTTGGGATTAAATAATTTAATATGTGTAAAATGCTTGGAGCAGTCCCTAATAAATAATGTGAGCTATAATAGTAAGAATTATCATCACTAAAAGGGATATGTCCTCCCCTTTTCTATGGTCCCTAATCTATTCCAGAGCACATCTTGACCTTGAGATGTGCACACACACTCACTTCTTACACCTACATGTTGTTTGACCCCAATAGGTGTATGGGACTAGAGGCAGTCTATGGGGCTAACTAAGCTCAGGCAGAAAGGGATTCCTTCTCAGCAGCCGAGAACACCTTGAGGGGCCTAGTTGAGAACTCTTCCTTTCCTTCAGGTCTCAGCCTTCTCACTTGTAGAAGAGGAGAGTTATCCTGAGCCTCCCACACTCTCCCCCCGGCCCCCTCCATTGGGAGAATGGATAGGAAGTCTTGAAGGCAGGCACTTTGAGATCCTGATTTAGAGTGGTAGAGGGCAAGGGTTCTGAAGTATAACTCAGTTATCTGTGTGGTCCCCCTCATTGGCTGGATGAGCTTATGCCAGTTATTCAATTTCCCTGTGCTTCCATTTCTTCCGATATAAAATTGGGGATGTTGAAGAATAAATGAAATATATAAGAAACACTTAGAATACTCTCTGGTAGTGTTCAGTAGAGATTCATATAAGGCATTTTTTTTCTACTACTTTTTCACACTGAGTTGTTCTCGGCACGATGGAAACAGTCACCCTCCAGCCTTGGTCCTCCTGTGCTGCACCCACAGACCCACCTGGTAGCAAACTCATGAAACTTGCTGCTAGGGAATAAAATCATTATGAATGAAAGGGTTCAGGGTAGTCCCACAGAATACTGGTTTACTGTAAATTGAACGTCATAATGAAACATGCCTTTGGCAGGACAGCCTCATTACATAACTCTGGGAGCACATTCTCATGTGGTCTGGGACACTGGCACCCCCTGCAGCTGTGCCAGATTTTTTCCTGATGCTTTAGTCTTGGCTCTAAGGACTTTTTTGCATGACCTCCTTTGCGTGACTCAACCACAGTATTCCAGATGCTTCTGCTTTTGCTTTATATAGGCAGAGTGAGTCTTGGGTAGGGCAGGAATTGGTGATGAAAAATATTTATTATCCATTTCTGGGAGAACAGAGAGGCTCAAGCAGCTGTAGACTTCAGCTCAAAGATGGCGCTCCTCATTCTTCTGCACTCTCATTCTCTTCATCAAAAATATAAATGGATCAGATACTTCAGTGAAGGAAACTTTCTAGGAGGTTGGGATACCAGCGTTTCCTCCACCAAGGGCTCCTTGCCTGTTCTCTCGGGCCTGTTTTCCCGGTTTTAAATACAAGTTGAATTGTACCACTGCAGCTTGACTCACCCTTTCCTCTGAGGACAGAAGAAGACGTAGGTAAGAAGGAATGTTAAACTTGGTCTGGGATAGGATAGAGTTGTGTGTGGAGGGGAAGCATCTTGCTGGATATAGTCTACTGGCCTAGTTAGAGCTAATTAAAATCACTCTCACCCTTATCCCCAGCCCCCAGCCCCCACTCCCTGTCAGTTTCCTTCAAGCTCCCAAGATCACTGGCCTGGGTCCAGACAATTCTGAGCCCTGCAGTTCTTTCTGCCTAAAGGGGAAACTAAGAAGGAAGGTGTCCCACAAAGCATGTGCCCTCTGCTCCTCTGAGGCCTGAAGCTCCCTTTAGTTTACTCTGGCTTGACAGCTCCATTTCAACCCCCACCTTGGAGATGAGGGGGTTCAATATTTACTCAGCCAGAGAGGTTTGCCCAGAAGCCTTGCCTCCTCCCTAGCTTGTTCCTGCTGGCTCTGCTATTACCCCCACCCCCTACCCTTCCTGGTTCATGGAGAGTTCAACCCTGCAATGGTTTGCAAATCCCCCACCCCCCCAGCCCTGGCTAGCAGCCTGTCCAGAGGATTGCTAAGGCAAGAGGGGCGGGGAAAGGATCCTGGTCATGGGGTCATGCCCTGGTCTCTTCACTCTTCCCAGACCAGCAACCTAGGCCTCCCAGAGGAAAGAACACTCAGAATAATTGTCTTTTTAGGGAAGGGGTGCATGGAGATGGGCTGAAATGATACTGTTGGGTTGGAGAGATGATCCGGGACTGCGAAGGGCTGTTTATATGTCTGCGTGTTATTGGTTTAATGGCAGAGAGCTGGTAAACTTGTAATAGTTTAGACTGTTTCCAAAGACATCAAAACAAGTTAATACAATAAAGAAGTGACACACATGTTTCCAGAAACCATACATGAAAACAATCTCTTGCCTCCTAACATTCTAGAATGTAAGTTTCATCAAGGCTGAGATTTTTGTCTGTTTTGTTTATCGCTCCATTTCTAATGCCTTCAGCAATGCTTGGCACATAGTAAATGCTTAGTAAATGTTTGTTGGGTAAGTGAACATTGGAGCAAAATTTTCCTGTCTGGAAGGCAGGGCACCCAGAAACTATTGTTCTGAAATGATGATGGTTGCAGATGTTTGATTAGTCCAAGAGTATTACCGTAGTCAATGTACTAATAGGAAGATAGCAGAAGAAGGGTTAGAGATGGGAGGGGGGTTGGCAGGCATTTTCTTTTTCTCCAACCTTCCCTTTGCTAAATGCAGAGGGTTCATTCACTTTATAGCTTCAGAGCAAGTATACTTCCAAGGTTGCCTACAATTTTTGTTTGTTTGTTTTGTTTGGGCTTCCTTTAGCAAGTGTAAACTCAAGAAAAGACTCAACTTTTGTTGAGGACCTGAACAGGATCTGAAAACCCCGCTAGATGTTTAGATGGGTGGAAATGTTGTTTGCAAAGGGACAGAGGAGCCATCCTTCTGCCCAAAGATGCAGACTAGCCGCTCCAGTCAGACAAGCCTTTCTTCCTTTCTCTTCTCCATTCCCCAGCTCACCCCGCATTCCCTCCGGCCCCCCACCCCTGCAGAGTCAAGTGCCCTTTATACACAAATGGACCAAGGTTTCCTTTGATCTTTTAAAAAAATGTTTGGGATGGCTTCCCCTTCTGGGGCCAATAAAGTGAATTCACACAGGGCAGTACATGGGTTCATTTGGTTCTAAAAGCAGACAGTGAGAAGCATTACTTTCAATATTAGTGGAACTCAAGGTCAAGAAAGGCCACCTGTTAGAAGTTTCAGATCCCCGAGGAAGATCACCCAGTCTGGCCTGGACAGTTACCGTCAGTGGAAATTGTTGGGAATTGATGACATCCTGTTGCTTACTCCCACTACCATGGATCTACACACGTGAATCCTGATCACAGAAATAGGAGCCCAACAAAGCAGGAAAAGGAAAGGGAAACTGTCAAGGAAAAGGGAAAGTCACCTGTTCGGCTTCCCCTACACTTTATCCTGAGTTCAGAGCTCTAGATTAGGGCCCCCAACGCAGCAAAACAAAGTTGGGGGAGGGAATTCCTCAGTAGCAACCTGAAGGAAAGCAAAGGTTCAAGGGTCAAAGACATGGCTCTAAGAATTTTGGCCAGAGTTCTTTGGTCCCCCATTTCCATCCAGCTTGCCGCCTCTGCTAGGCGCTGTTGGTTTTTGAGATGGGAAGTCTGAAGAGGTGAAATCTAGACACCCAGCTATTCAGGGGAGAAGCCTTTGAGCTGCATGTAAGGAAACACAGGCTGGCAGCTTACTGGAAGTTATTCCACATTCCTCTCCAGCCCTGAACTTTCTTTTCTCTCATCTGCTGCCTCTGGTTCCCCCAGTGTCTGTCCAGTTGAGACTTAGTCATTTTCCAGAACTCAATTTTTAATTGCCACCTTTGGGGCTCAGCAGGAGAGACATTGCCTAGGGAGCTTAGCTAGAAAGAGTAGGGGGAAGGCAGGAAGCAAACGTCTTCCCTGGAGCATGGGTGGAGCAGGCTGGGACAAGTCCCAAATCCAGCATGGGATCTCTATTCAGCAATTCAAATTCAGTAATTTGGGAGCATTGGAAATGGGGAATTGCAAAGATGCCTTTGAAAGGGTCTGCTGTGCCTGCAGGCTCCCACCCACAGTGCAAACATTTCAAAACCCATTGAAATCCACACCTTGACACATTCCCTCCTACGTGCTGGCCTCCCTCACACAATTACAGACTTATCTCAAAACAAGCATGTTACTTGTGCCCCCCACCAGAAACACAGCTTCGCTGATGTGTCTGCAACCGCCAGAGAAAACAAGCTGGGGGTGTATTGTTACTTGCGTGGAAAGTTTCTCTTTCTCTTCCACTCTTTGGAGTTTATATTTTGGCTGTAAGTGGTGCAACATGAAACTTCTGAGAAGTGTTGAGTGGAAAACAGAAGAATTCTCTGCATAGACATAAAAAGTAAGAGGGTCTTTTGCTTAAAATCTCTCAGCCTATCCTTACAGAATTCCCAGAAGAGAAATGAAAATGAAAGGAATTGAGAAATTAGTAAGCGTTTCCACATTCAGTGGTGTGTGGCTAAGCACTCACACAGAGAGCAAAAATTAAGGCAAAGCAAAATACACAAAAAATTCCAAACATAACTAATCTACATTTTTGTCACAGAATACCAAAGGTCTGACAAACCAATTTGCCTGGTTTTCATTTGGGTGTTTGGATTCAGAGTTGAATAGGCTTTACCAGAATTTTCCTGCCTTGAGTACCAAAAAGAAAAAGAACTTGTAGTTATCCTTACAATTTAATAGTGAAGAACAATGGGACAGATGCAAAAATGAAAGAAAAATAGCGTTTAGTTCATGTTTAAACCCAATCCTACCCTTGGGTTCTTCAATATCCTAAAGTATTTTGAAAAAAATTAAACTTTCAAACATGCATTAAATAAATCTCCCAAAAATAATCTGAGTGTCTTCTCAAGTCAACCCTCTCTGAAAAACTCTCTCTCACTAGAGAAATGTTTATTTTTTAGAATTCCTCCTTTTGAATAAGAAGAGTATTTATCCTCAATAGATATAAGTCTTTCTTTTGCCTCTTTCTTCTTTCTAAGTGAAAAGGATGTAGAAGATGGGAAAAAAAATCAAAGCAAATTTTGCTTTACTCTTTCTCTTCTTCCAGCTGTCTTGTACACAAATCTCAGGGGGGAAAAAAGCAGGATCCTAGGATTGAATTTAATTTAATCAGTACATAAACCTCTTGCTCTTATGTTTTTGACACTGACCAGGTGCTGAGAAACTCCCAATGTCAGATTCCTCCCTTAGAAAACAAGAAAAAACCTGATTCCCTCTTTTTTTCCCTCTCCCAGATATTTTACCTTTAGTTTTCGATTTTATTTTTGCTGACAAGTGTAAATGTTTGCTCACTTGCTGAGACATAGCTCAGATTCTTCTCTCCGGCCAAGCAAAGCCTGGAGGAGCCCTCTTCCACCCTCTCCTTTCAACTGGGTTAGGGATCAAGACGCAGGCAGTTTTCCTGCGTCGCAGAGGGTCTCACTCAGCACCCCCACAGCCCCATCATGCTTAAGCCTGGAACTGAGAACGGTTTCCTGAGCCACAGGGTCCACTCTCCAGTGGGGTCTGAAGACCTCCATCGGGAGAGGAGAGAGAGCAGCTCACACATCTTTGACGGGTCTGAGTAGCCCGTCTCTCTACACTAGGTGTGCCTGGAGAGAAAGGACTCTGACCTGCTCCCGACATGCACACACACACACCCCTCACAACCCTGTACGCTTAAAGGAATTTTGTTAAGGGAATGGAAACAGAGGAGGAGTTACCTGTATTTTGCCATGTATAATGCGCACCCACATTTTTGTGCTTATTACATACGGGATTATTATATTCATTATTATATCCATGGTAGGTAATCATTAAACCCATGTATAATGCACATCCTTATTTTTCCCTCAAAAACTTGGGCAAAAAAAATGTGCATTATACACAGCGAAATACAGTAAGTTACTCTGCTTCCAGCAACAGGCCTTTGGCGAATGGTAACAGAAACTGCTGCCCAAGAATGAGGTACTAATCCGGCTTTCAGATCAATATTGCCTTTGAATATCCTGTTGACCATCTAGCTGCTTCCTTAGGACGTAGCGCTGAGGAATCTGCGTTGCTGAACTCTCTTCTATCCCTTCCTTCCTTTTCCCATGCACTCCCTGAACACAGCCCCAAAGCCTTTTATTTCTCCTTCAAGTAAGTAAATTTCCCAAGCCATATCAGTGCTGAAGCTGTCTATTGCTGGGAATTTCTTGATTTTCTCAACCTCATTAAGTGCCAACCTGAGATGGACTTAGAGGATAAGGGTGGGACAAATCAAAGCAAAAGAAAAAAATGATTAAAAGCTTGGAGATGGAAAGAATGTAAAGACCTTGTCCTTCATGCCCTCACCCAAGCTTTATTACGACAGTCTGGGCTCAGCCACCTCTAGCAACAGGAGATTACCATCAGGGAGATTCCCCAGTCTTGGACTTCTCTAAATGATAGAAAATATCCCTCCAACTATTTGGAGAGAGTTGTCCTATGTGTCCCTACTCTAGATTACATCTTCCCTTCTCTAGATTATGTTCTGCACTCCAACTCCTTAATTTGTTTCTCTTAAGACCTGGTTTCCAGATTTTTCTGCATTCTGTCTTCCTTCCTTAGCTAATGTTTTCCATCATATGAAGTGTCTAGAACTAAACAGGAAATACGAAGTATGACTAGATCTGTTCAAAGTAAAGTGGGAGTGACCTTGATCCGGGCACTATCTTTCTGTTGATACAGGCAGGATAGCTTGGGCATGGAAGGACAGGTGGCTGGCTGGTGGCTGGCGGGAAAGGGGATGAATCCTTTCTGTCTTGCAAATTGTGTCCATCTACTTGAGCCCTAGGGTTGCATCGGTTGCTGATACCATAATCCATACAGAGCTCTAAGATCAGGGAGAGAGCTACCAGATTGGCAGCTATTTGTGGGGAGCAAACATTTGCTGAGCGGTTTGTGTAATTTGTGAGAAGGGAAAGGAACATTAGAGTCGAGAAACAAGGTGGACAGGTGAGAAAGAGAGGCCTGTTATCTCGAGGGGAGGAAGTACAGATGACCTTGGCAGAGGCAGCTAGTCCAGTTCTACTCCTTATCATTGCTGTCCAGGTAACTATTTCTTTCACAGTGCTTCACCCTGACCTCCCTTCTTAGTGGCAGCTGTTATTATTTTTGTTACCACTGTTGTTGTTATTGACATTTTTATAGCACTTTGCTATTAGCCCTTACTTTTCATCACATCTCTGGAAGGTTAGTATGATCATTATTCATTATATGAGGAGCCTGAGGCTCAGAGAAAATAAGTAATGCATCCAAGATCACATATCTGAAAAGCAACATATCATTTTCTCTTTCTGCCTCTGGCCCTCCAGAATTTATATATAAGTCCACATGTTTGAAATATGCAATGCATTTTGGATGGTAGCCTCTCTTCCACCTCATCCTACCCCCAACCCCACCCTGGCTATCAGACCACTGAGCATCATTCAGGGTCTTAGGTCACTGTCTTTTTTCTTTTGGAGGAGAAGAATCAAGCAGACTCCTCAAATATTTAAGATCACCAGGTTCAACTAGGGACTGTCCCTCTCTGTGTAACCCTTAAAGATTGAGATTTCCTGCAAATAGAGTCCAAGTCAAGTATTGGGTGACCTGTAGATTCTGTGAAAAACCCTAAAGGTTCAGGGTTTGGCCACGATAGGAAGTTTTACTTTAGGGTTCTCCTGTTTTCAGGGGTCTTCTCCAAGTTTGGAAAGATGGAGACACTTTGAACATGACCAATCTTGAAGTTGAAAGGTTCAGGCTTGGAATATTACAGTAAGCCCGGGGAAATGGGAAGGGGGCTATTAAAATGAATTTGGGAAGGATTCTCTTTGAGGGCGCATATTTCCAAATTCTTCTGATGGATGCTGTAACTTCCCAGGTACTGGGAGTCATGAAACAGGGATGGATAAAAAGTGAGGGTTCTCTGCATTGTCTAGGTGTCTGCTCTGTTATGAACTGGCCTCCACCATGTTCTCCCCACCTCCTTGTTGGAGAAACTGGTCATGGTAGACATACAGGTCAGAACTTGAAAGACTTTGAGGAATAAGCAGATCAAAAGTCCAAATCTCCAATCTCTTCCACCTGTGACCACCCCAGCATTGGTCTGCACAGCCAAGCACAAGGCAGATGAAAGGCAGAAACCTGGAGGCCACAAACAGCTTCCCAGCCTATAACACAGCTGGTTCCTGGAAACCCACAGAGTGATCCTGACAGTATAATTAACAAGATGGGAGATAAGAAGAGGAAAGGAGAGGGACACGGAGCCAGGTTAGGGGCAGTAGATCACTTGGGTCTGGCAGCTACTCTCATGCTTTATTCTCCCCACCACCTTGTCGGAGATCCTGGTCATGGTAGACATATAGGTGGACATATGTTGCTTTAGCCACAAAGAAGCCACATTCTGGGATCGGCCTGTTGTTTATTTAAAAAATACGCAGACTTTGCAACCCATCTGGAAAGCTCTGAAGGGGCTCCTGATAAGGCATCTCATCATATTCCAGCAACAAGGCAGTAAATTGAGAACATGCAGAAACATCAAAAAAAGCCCTTCCTTGGTCAGATGTTGTGAAGAATTTGCCAAGTCTGCAGATAAGGAGATCACTAGAGAGAGCGCATGTGTGAGTCCCTCAGAGAAAGCCCATTTATTTTCTCCTTTCCTCTACCTTCTGCTTTCTAGATGAACAAGGCATGGCATGCACAGCGAGGGGGAGAAGGGTGAGAACTGGTTGTGAGGCCATACAGCCCAAGTCACCAGGTGCTCTCAGTAAGCAATGTGGGGAGAATCTCGCCTTTTCTTATCTGTTCTGGAATACGAGGCACAGAGACTCAGTGGCTTCCAAGGTAAAAGGCTATCATAGAGCAAATACTTGAATGAGAGAAACATATTTGAGAAGAACAGATAACATTTTTAACATATTTAGAGATCCTAGCCCTCATCTGACTTTGGAATCCCTTTACCTGAACTTTTACTAGTAAGAAGCATCAAAGAAATTAAATAGTTTCTGGGAAGGCAGGAGCCAGGCATCTCTCCTTTTTCATGTGTTGGAGCTGGCATGCTGAAATAATGGGTCTTGGTAATTTTATTAGCTAAGGGTCTGTAAGCATGCCATATTTCACTTATTCTGCAGATAGTCACTCAGTTCCTTGACCAAAGGAAATATAATTTTTTTTTCTGAGAATCAGTAAAAATCATTAAATAGTAATGAGAGAGAGTGTGTATGGAGAGGTGGGTATTAAAGTTTCTGTGTATAAGGTCAAATTAGGCTTTATGAGTCTCTTCCACTCTCATTTTCATCCCTCCCATCATCAGCCTTGCTTGTTAGCTAAAGAAGTGGGTGGAGAACAAAGGATTTTCAATTAATTGGAAGCAATATTGGAGGTACCAAAAATGATACACACCTAACATACTTGCAGAGAGTGTCCTGATGGGAGATCCAAGACAAGCCCATCAAAGCACAGAATTAGCAGGTGGGGTGTATTTTTAGGGATCAAATGTCTGAAATATACAACCAGAAAGACACAAATTCCAGGTTGCTATATCTGCACATCCTCTTACAATGTAAGCATAGGGATCCAGTATGGTGGAGGAGTAAGTGGAAGCTACATTAACTTCCTCCCAGGACCAATCTGGAATCACAACTAAATTATAGAGAAGTCATCCTGAATAACCAACTGAACGATAGCTGGAGATAAGCCTTACAACCAAGGACAGACAGAAGAAACCACTTCACCACAATGAGACTGGTAGGGAGTGTGGAGGAGGCACTAGAGGGCTGGCTGGGCTCCCACGGGTAGCAGATGAAGTTCTGGAGGGATATTTCAGTGGCTGGGGAGGTTCCTCCTGAAAAGTGTGGGGCCTAAATTCCAAGCTTGGCTTCCCAGACTATAGCACTAAAGCCAGAAAGGAACTCAAGTAACATTCAGCTGTGAAAAGCAGCAAAGGAGGGATGGTGGAGATGCAGATAGCCTTTTAAAGAGCCAATGCACAAAATTTCATTTGCAGCTACTTACTCTGGGGCCTGGCAGAGGGAGGGCAGAGTGTACTAGAGATGCTTGAGGGGAGTCTGGGGTTGTGGCTTTGGGGAGAGAACTGAGGGAACAGTCACTAGGATTCCTGTGCTGAGTCATTTCCCATACTGCAGAAGCCATCTTTCTCAGGCAGAGCACTCCTCTCCAAGGTGCATCAGCCTGAGGGAAAGCAATAGCTCTGTCTGCAGGAATTACTCTGCCTCACCTTGTGGGGCTTAAGGGGCTGATTACAGCTTGAGGCTATATCACTGATCAGTTTAACAACTAAGGAAGAAAATACAAAGAAGCAACCAAAGTGGAAAGACAGAGAAACAGACCCCAAATGAAAGAACAAGAAAATTCTCCAGAAGAACTACATGAAATAGAGGCAAGCAATTTATCAGATAGAGAGTTTAGAGTAATGATTGTAAGGATTCTCAACAGCATGGGGAAAAACATAGAAACCATAAAAAAGGACCAGTCAGAAATAAAGAATGCAATATCTGAAATGAATAATACACTGGAAGGAATAAACAGTAGATTAGATGAAGCAGAGAACTGAATCAATGATTTGGAAGACAAAGTAGAAAAAAAAACCACAGAGCAGCAAAAAGGAGAAAGAATTTTAAAAAATGAGGAGAGCTTAAGAAACATTTTGGACAATATGAAGCATAGCAATATCCACATCACAGGAATACCAGAAGGAGAAGAGAGTGAGCAAAGGATTGAGAACCTATTTGAAGAAATAATAACCAAAAACTTCCCTAATCTGGTGAAGGAAAAAGACACACAAGTCCAGGAAGCTCAGAGAGTCCAAAATAAGTTGGACCCAAAGAGTAACATACTAAGACACATTATAATTAAAATGACAAGGCTTACAGACAAGGAGAGAATCCTAAAAGCTGCAAGAGAAAAGCAGGTTACATATAAGGGAGCACCAATTGGACTGTCATCTGATTTCTCAACAGAAACATTTCAGGTGAGAAGGAGTGGCATGAAATATTCAGGGTGATGAAAAAGGGGAATCTACAATCAAGGCTACTTACACCCAGCAAAGCTATCTTTAAAATTAAAGGAGAAATAAGGAGCTTCCCAGACAAGAAAAAGCTAAAGGAGTTTGTTAACACCAAAGTAGTGCTGCAGCAAATGTTAAAGGGCTCACTTTAAGAAGAAGAAGAAAAAGGGAGAAAAAAACCTCAGGAAAATAGTCTAACAATAAAATGACACTAAAGTATCTATCAGTAATCACCTTAAATGTACATGGCTTAAATGCTCCAACTGAAAGACAGAGGGTAGCTGAATGGATATGAAAATAAGAGCCATATATATGCTGCCTCCAAGAGACCCATCTCACATCAAAAGATACACACAGACTGAAAGTAAAGGGATGGAAAAAGATATTTCATGCAGATAGAAAGGGAAAAGAGCTGGGGTAGCAGTACTTATATCCAACGAAATCCACTTTAAAACCGAGGCTGTAGTAAGAGACAAAGAAAAGACACTACATAATGACAAAGAGAATGATCCAAGAAGAGGACATAACCCTAGTAAACATTTATGTATCTAACATAGCAGCACCTAAATATGTGAAGCAAATGTTGATGGACATAAAGGGAGAGATCCGCAGAAATATAGTCAGAGCTGGGGAATTTTAACACCTCATTGACTTCATTGGATAGATCTTCCAGACAGAAAATCAACAAGGAGACAGCAGCCTAAAATGACACACTAGCTCAAATGGATTTAATCGATATCTTCAGAGCATTTCATCCCAAAGCAGAAGAATATGCATACTTTTCAAGTGCACATGAAACATTTTCTAGGAGAGACCACATGTTAGGACATGAAACAAGTCTCAAACAATTTAAGAAGACTGTAATCATATCAAGCATCTTCTCTGATCACGATGCTATGAAACTAGAAATCAATCTCAAGGAGAACACTGAAAAACACACAAAGACATGGAAGTTAAATAACATGTTATTAAACAATGAATGGGTCAATGATGAGATTGAGGAAGAAATCAAGTATACTTTGAAACAAATGAAAGTGAGGACACAACAATCTAAAATCTGGGAGACACTGGGAAAGCAATCCTAAGAGGGAAATTCATAGCATTACAGGCCTATCTCAAACAAGAAATGAGAAAGAGAAAAGAAAAAATCTCAAATAAACTATGTAACTTCATACCTAAAAGAACTTGAAAAAGAACACAAAGAAAGCCCAAAGTAAGTAGAAGGAAGGAAATAATAAAGATCAGAAAAGAAATAAAGGAAACAGTCTAAAAAAATACAAATGATCAGTGAATTCAAGAACCAGTTTTTTGAAAAAATAAACAATATTGACAAACATTTACCCGACTCATTAAGGAAAAAAGAGAAAGGACCCAAATAAATAAAATCAGAAATGAAAGAGGAGAAAGAAATAACAACTGGCACCAGAGAAATACTAAGGATTGTAAGAAAATGTTATGAACAGCTATGTGACAATCAACTGGACAACCTGAATGAAACGAATAAATTTCTAGAAACAGACAGTGTTCCAAAACTAAATCATGAAGAATCAGAGGAGCTGTATGGACAAATTACAGCTAATTAAATTGAAGCAGTAATAAAAAACTCCCAACAAAAAAGTCCTGGACCAGATGGTTTCACAGATGAATTTTACTAAACATTCAAAGAAGAACTAACACCTCTTCTTCTCAAACTATTCCAAAAACTTCAAGAGGAGGGAAGACTCTCAAACTCATTTTACAAGACCAGCATTTTCCTAATTCCAAAATCAGAAAAAGACCCTACAAAAAAGGAAAATTACAGGCCAACAACCCGATGAACATAGATGCTAAAATTTTGAACAAAATATTAGCAAACCAAATACAGCAACACATCAAAAAGATCATACACCATGGTCAAGTGGGATTTGCAAGGTTGGTACATTTGCAAATCAATAAATGTTATTCACATAAACAAAATGAAGGACAAAAACCACATAATCATATCAATAGATGCAGAAAAAGCATTTGATAAAATTCAACACCCATTTATGATAAAAAACTCTCAGCAAAGTGGAAATAGAGGGAACATATATAAACATAATAAAAACCATACATAACAAGCCCACTGCCAGAATCATACTCAATGGGCTAAAACTACAAGTGTTCCCCTTAAGATCAGGAATAAGACAGTGATGTCTGTTTTCATCTCTCTTATTCAACATAGTACTGGATGTCCTAGCCACAACAACCAGACAATAAGAAGAAATAAAAGACATCCAAATTGGAAAGGAAGAAGTAAGACTGTCTTTATTTGCAGATGACATGATACTAAACATGGAGAACCTAAAAGATTCCACTACTAGAACTGATCAATGAATTTGGCAAGTTAGCAGGATACAAAATTAATATTTGAAAATTAGTTGCATTTTTATATGCCAATAAGGAACTAACAGAAAAGAAAACTAAGAAAACAATCCCATTCACAATTGCTTCAGAAAGAATAAAATACCTAGGAATTAACCTAACCAAGGATGTAAAAGAAATGTACTCAGAAAATTATAAGACACTGAACAAAAAAAATAGAAGAAGATACAAATAAGTGGAAGCACATACCATATAATAGATAGGAAGAATTAACATCATTAAAATGTCCATACTATCCAAAGCAATCTATAGATCAGCACAATTCCTACTAAGACTCCAATGATGTATTTCATAGAAATAGGGCAAATATTTCAAAAATTTATATGGGATCACAAAAGGCCCCACATAGCAACAGTAATCCTGAAGAAGAAGAACATAGTTGGAGGAATCACACTACCTAATATGAAACTGTAAGTCCATAGTACTCAAAACAGCATTTTACTGGCATAAAAACAGACATATAGATCAATGGAACAGAATGGGGAGCCCAGAAATAAACCCACACCTTTATAGTCAATTAATATTTGACCGAGGAAGCAAGCACATATGATGGGCTAAAGATAGTCTATTGGTGATAGGAAAATTGGACAGATACATGCAGAAAAATGAAACTAGACCACCTTCTTATACCACACATAAGAATAAATTAAAAATGGATCAAAGACTTAAATGTTAGACCCAAAACCATAAAAATCATAGAAGAAAACATAGGCAGCAAAATATCAGACTTTGCTCGTACCAATATTTTATCAGCTATATCTCCCCAGGTGAGGGAAGCAAAAGAAAAAAACAAACAAATGTGACAACATCAAACTAAAAAGCTTTGGTACAACAAAAGAAATCATCAACAAAATAAACATCTCTTGTACATTGATGTTTCTCTCCCTCTCTTTCTCCCTCTGTTCCCTCCTCTCTGAAAATAAATAAATAAAATATTTAAAAAATGTGGAAGGTTAAAGACAAAGAGAGAATCTTAAAAGCAGCAAGAGAAAAGCAGTTAGTTACCCTCAAGGGAGCTCCCATAAGACTGTCAGCTGATTTCTCGACTGAAACTTTGCAAGCCAGAAGGAATTGGCAAGAAATATTCAGAGTGACAAAAAGCAATGACCTACAACCAAGATTACTCTATCCAGCAAAGCTATGATTTAGAATCAAAGGTCAATTAAAGACCTCCCCACACAAAAAAAACTAAAAGAGTTCATCACCACCAAACCAATATTACATGAAATGTTCAAGGGTCTTCTGCCTTGGCTGGTATGGCTCAGATGATTGAGCACCAGCTTGCAAACCAAAAAGTCTCTGGTTCAATTCCTGGTCAGGGCGCATGTCTGGGTTGTGGGCCAGGTCCCCAGTTGGGGTCATGAGAGAGGCAACCAATCAATGTTTCTCTCACACATCCATGTTACGCTCCTCTTTCTCCCTCCCTTCTCCTCTCTCTGAATATAAATAAATAAAATCTTTACAAAAATAAAGGGTCTCCTTTAAGAAGAAAAAAATATAAAAAATATGACTGATAAATGGCAATAAATACATGTATATCAACAATGGAATCTGAAAAACAAAATAAACAAGCAGAACAGAAACAGCCTCATAGATGCAGAAAACATTTTGATGATTGCCAGATGCGAGAGGTGTTGAGGGTGTTGGGGGATGGGTAAAACAGTTGAAGGGATTGAGAAGTATAAATTGGTTGTCACAGAACAGTCATCAGGATACAAAATACAGCATAAGTAATACAGTCAAGAATATCCTAATAACTATGTATGGTGTCAGATGGGTATGAGATTAATTGGGATGGTCACTTAGTAAGTTAAATAAGTCTGATCACTGGGGTGTATACCTGAAACTGATAGAATATTGTATGTCAACTGTAATTGAAAAATAAAAAATGATTTAAGTAAAGAAAAAATAATGAAAGATACAGATGCATTTTCATTGAAGATAAAAAATAGATGCATATCATCAGTACCCTCTCCTTATTGAAGATTAAGAAGGCATTTCCCAATTCTGTCTTTTATAATAGAGCTACTAAATGTAAGCCAAAACAAACAAACAAAATCCAGTTTCCAGGGTGTCAAACACTTCGCTTATTTAACTCATGAATACTCAACAGTTTCTGAGTCTGTTTTGTGACACTAACTTGTGCTATCATCTCTGTATAAAAATATTTTGGAACTCTCTCTCCTACTGATAGTTGAAAATCATTATCAATAGGTAAAAAACCTTAGATTTAGTATACAGAGATAGAAAGCATCACACAGTTAGTTTCTGGATATTTGCAGAACACTCAGTTGTGGGGAACTGGACAATATCTCCCTCCAAGCCACCAAATAGTCACTATAAGAACATGCTGAGATTATTGGGGCAGCATGCTCAGGTAACTGGCCACTTTGGAAGTATGCTCCACAGTATATATTTTTTATTTTAATTCTAGCTACATATTACTGAAAGCATTGATTTTATAGCCAATGAGTATTTCTGTCAATAATAAAAGCAATCTTTTAAGGACAGGAATATTTATGGTACTTGAGGCAGTCATTAAAGCAATGTGATATTCTCAACATTTCCAGAAAAATAATTAAAGGTAAAATACATTTAAAAAAGAATTAGTTGACCATATATGCATGGGTTTATTTTTTATTTTCTATTTCTTCCCATTGGTCTGTGTGTCTATTTTTATAACAGTACCATACTGTTTTGATAACTATACCTTCATAATATATTTTGAAAGTAGGAAATGTTATGCCTCCAACTTTTTTCTTCTTTCTCAAGGTTGTTTCTGTCTATTCAGGATCTTTTGTGGTTTTGTATGAATTTTAAGATTATTTTTTTCTATTTCTGTGAAAAATGCCATGGAATTTTGATAGGAATTGCATTGAATCTGTAAATCACTTTGGGTAGTATGGACATTTTAACAATATTAATTCTTTGGATTCATGGATACAGAATATTTTTATATTTATTTGTATCTTCTTTGATTTCTATCATTAATGTCTTAAAGTTTTCAGTGCACAAATCTTTCACCTCCTTGGTTAAATTTATTCCTAAGTATTTTATTCTTTTGATGCTATTGTAAGTGGAATTGTTTTCATTCTTATTCAGATAGTTTATTGTTAGTGTATAGAAATGCAACGGATTTACGGATGTAGGTGTTGTATCCTGCATCTTTACTGAATTCACCTACTAGTACTAACAGTCTTTTGGTGGGGTCCTTTAGGGTTTTCTATATGTTATATCCCATCATCTGCAAGTAGAGATAATTTAACTTCTTTCTTTCTGATTTAGATGTCTTTTTCTTTTTGTTGTTGCCCAATTGCTGTGAGTAGGTCATCCAGTATGATGTTGAATAGAAGTTATGAGAGTGGGCATCATTGTCTTGCTCCTGATTTCAGAAGAAAAAATTTCAGCTTTTCATCATTGAGTGTGACGTCAGCTGTGGATTTGTCATGTATGGTCTTTATTATGTTAAAGTACATTCCTTTTATACCTAATTTATTGAGATTTTTAATCATGAAATGATGTTTAATTTTGTCAAATGTTTTTCTGCATCTATTGAGATCATTATATGATTTCTAACCTTTATATTATTAATGCAGCATATTACATTTATTAATTTGCATTTATTAGATTATCTTTGCACCTCAGGGATACATCCCACTTGATCAAGGTGTGTGATCCTTTTAATGTGCTGGTGAATTGGGTTTGCTAGTATTTTGTTGAGGATTTTTACATCTATGCTCTTCAGGGATATTGGCCTGAAATTCTTTTCCCTTGTAGTGTCCTCGTCTGACTTTTATATTAGGGTAATGCTGGCCTTGTGAAATGAATTTGAAAGTGTTCCCTGTTCTTTGAGTTATTGGAAGAATTTGAGAAGGATTGGCATTAATTCTTTAAACATTCACCAGTGATACCTTGGCTGGGTGGCTCAGCCGGTTGGAGCATCGTCCCGTTATGCCAGGGTTGGGCATGTGATCCTTGGTCAGGACACAAGCAGGAGAAGACCAGCCAATGTATGGGTGGGCGGAACAGCAAATCAATGTTTCTCTCTCTCTCTCTCTCCCAAAATCAACCAATAAACAATTTTAAAAAATGTTCACCAGTGAAGGCTTTTGGCCCTGGGTTTTCTTTTTTTTGGGAAATTTTTGACTATGGATTCAATCCCTTTACTTGTTATTGGTCTGTTCAGGTTCTCTATTTCTTCATGATTAGTTTTGGCAGGTTGTATGTTTCTAGGAATTTATGCAATTTCTTCTAGGTTATTCAATTTATTGGCATATAATTATTAATAATAATCTCATGATTCTTCATATTTCTGCGGTAGTATGTTATCTCAATCTCCTCAACAGTAGGTAAAGGTATATATATTTAATCTACAATTTACAGATAAAAAAGTGAATCTCAGAGAGGTTAAATGACTTTCCTAAGGTTATACAGCTGGTAGCTGGAGGAGTCAGGACTTGAACCCAAGTCTTTCCACTCCCAGTTCATTGTTCTTTCCCTGTATAGGGCAATGAGAAAATAACCAGAAATGCTGAGCTTGGAGAAGAAAAGACTTAGGGTAGAATTACAGATATTTTCAAAGATCTCCAGGAATATCACATGGGGTTCTTGAAAGGGCTTCCATTCATCCTATTTTCCTTCTATGAGTGAAATTAGGAAAGGAATGGGAAGACTTTCATGACAATAAAGGCTGTACAGAACTGAACTGGTCTTCCTAACCAGCTCCCTATCACTCCAGGTGTTAAAGCATCAATTGTATGACCATCTGTCACTGCACTGCGTGGCTGCCTTAACCACAACCACCACCAAAAATGGGCATCACCACTTTGTAGGGAAGTGGATCATGTCTTACTCCTGGAAGTAAGAAAACAACCCTGAAGTAAAACAAACAAACAAAACAAAACAAAAACCAAACTGGTTCCCACTAGCAAGTATGTTCCTTCCAGTGATACTTAGGATTACAATGCTAAAAAGGTCCTCATTCCTACTGGAGCCAGGAAACCAAGATCTCAAAGACTCAAAGATGTGTGTGACCGAAGGGGCATAAGAGGAATATATACATTAGGGACTAGGAAGAGGGGACTATTGAGCAAGATTTTCCATCAGGAGGCCACATCCTTCTCCTGGAGCACTTTGAAAACATGGCCTTGTGTTGTTTATGGGAAAAAAAAAGAGGCCAGAAACCTCAAGAGTCAGGGTGGGAAATCAGGACATAACCCAATTGTCAAATGTCCTTCATACTCCTCTGTCAAAGGCCTCCAGGAGATCGGGAGTCCTAACCACTCCTGGGAGGAACGGGTATTGGAAGAACATTGATGTCTGCACGTTCAGGATTTAATAATCCAGAAGCATATTGTGCTCACCCTTCTGTGAACCTCGACCTTCCTTTCAAGTCCCTGGCCTCCGTGTTCATTAAAAAATCTGATCACCAGTGACCTGGGCCCCAGTGTAGCTGACACTGCCTCTATCCTTTCATTTCAGCTCTGGCCCTGACATGCTCCAGGGATGCAAAACAGCCAGGGCTCAGTGGTGAGAAAATAACTTGCTCGAGAAATCTATCTATAACAAGGATTTCAGTGTGGAGCTGGGAGATGGGAAAAGAACAGCCGGAAATGAGAGGTTTAGCCCTGCTGAGCAGAAAAAAATATTGTTTTCAGGGGCCACAAGGAGGCAGAGGTTGGGGCAAGGATGAAACTCTGAAATTCTCTTTTAAGGAGAGTCAAACAAGAGAAATAGCCTCTCCAGCTACAGCCCAAGTAGCTTTAGGGCCAGCTTTTGGGTTAGGTCTGGCCTCTGGTTTCCCCTCACAGCTTTAAATTCTGGATCTAAGACCTATCTCCAAATACTTTTTGAAAGGGTGACTTGGGTTTTATTCTTGACAGCTTCTTTTTTGAAATGTAATTCTGAGGCCTTGCCCACTGTCTCTGTAATTCTCACTCTGAACCCTAAGAGAGAGAGAGCACTGGAGACTTTGGACACGATTGGACATTTCCTAGGCCTTGACAATGAACAAGGACGTGAGTTATGGTAAGTGACTCTCTCAGTCCAACAGGATGTGCACACTGAGGGGCTTCTTGGCAAGTGGGGCTGAGACGTACTGAGTTACCCATTCTCTCCAATTCAGGTGCCTTAGTGACAGCATTGACCCTGTGACCAGCTAGGCTCAGGGGTGCGACCTAAGACTGAACAGCCGGTTTTTCCTAGGCATGACCCAGCAGTTAACGACAACCCGAGTCAATGTGTGTTGAGCGTATACTTGGTGCCACACACAGTGAGAGGCGGGGCAATAACAATCAGTGTTCACATAGCAGTTCCTTTTTTAAAAAAGATTTTATTTATTTATTTTTAGAGAGGGAAGGGAGGGAGAAGGAGAGAGAAACATCAATGTGCGGTTGCTGGGGGCCGTGGCCTACAACCCAGGCATGTGCCCTGACTGGGAATCGAACCTGCGATGCTTTGGTTTGCAGCCCGTGCTCAATCCACTGAGCTATGCCAGCCAGGGCCCAGCACTTCCTTTTACAAGGCCCTTTCACAGGTATCTCCTGTCCTCTAAACAAGAGCTCTGAGAAATAAGTATGGCAAGTTATTATTATTTTCAAGTTCATTTTGTAGATGAAGAAACTGAGAATCAAGTGATTTAAGTCAGCTGCCTAAAGTCGTACAACTGATCAAGGGTGGAAACGTTTTTAACTCCCATGTTCCCTCTCCTGTAAGAAAATCACCTACACTTGTGGCCAAAATAGATGGCTGAAAACGGACTATCCCTTCCAGGTGAGTATGGACAAAGTAAGATAGGCCCTCACTGATATTTGCTGCCACTGGGTGTAGGGGAGTCCATTATATTCTTTTATTTGTGTATATGTTTGAAATTTGCTGTAATAAAAAGTTTTCTAAAAAGGAATAAACCCGTGTTCTGTGCTCAAATTTTACCCCTTTGAAACTTTTCTTAGGTAAATCTCATTTTCCTGTCTCCTCTAAATATTTAAGATCTCATTACTGATAAAGACCGCCATTTATTGAGTGTTTATTGTACCAGGAGGGTACTCTGGTTAAGTGCTTTCTTTACATGGCTCACTATTTAATCCTCACAAGCACCATACGACGAGGTAGTACTTCGTTTTTCAGAAGAGAAAACTGGAGCTTAGAGAGGTCCCATAACTTGCCTAAGATCAGACCTTTGGTAAATATCAGAGCTGAGACTTGAACCCAGGTCTGTACAGCCTGAGAGCCCCAGCTTTAATTCTATTTCCTACCTTACAACCGGTGGTGGGGAGGGGGGCATCCTCCTCCTGGAGGAAATACTATTTGAAATGGGAGTTTCATTCTCACCAGCTTATAAGAAGCTCTGAACATGGAATTGGAGACAATCTCATCCCCACTGCTGGAAAAATAGGACTTGTCAACAGAAAAGCTCTTTCATTTGGCCAGGCCTGTCTGTCCTCACCTCCCTTAGGGGGTTCAAGCACTTAACTTTGTTTTGTAATCCCAGGTGCATGAAGCTGGCATCCATTACCATCTAAGCACAGGGGTCATGGGTTTTTGTGTGTTTTTTTTTTTTTTTCCAGTTCCTTCTAGTGAATTTCCTGTCAAAGAAGTGAGGAAGCAGGGAGAGTGGAGTGAGGAGGTGTAGTTGCCTTCAAAAGAGATTTAGGTTCCATGTCTCTTCATGGATTCACAGACCAACCTTTGGCAGGCAAGGTCCTTCCCTAATTGGAGTGGCCAAGGTTAAAAAACACCAAAACCAGCGTAGCTGGGATAGAGAGCTCCACCTCAAGCCCTGCCTGCTTGCAGCCACATGTAGCTCCAGCTAGTCCTCTCTCCTCTCTAGTGGCAGCCTTCTCACATTAGTGAGAAGAGCCTTGGGCCGTTATCTAGGGTGGTATCAAATATTTAGCTGGAGAACTTTCAGAGCGCTTCAGGGACGCAGGGAACTGTTTAGATATCAGATTCTCTCCTGCCAGGTCAAGCGAACCCTGTGTTGACGAATGGCTGTGCTTCCTCAAGCATCTTTCCCGGCAGCGAGTTATCTCGTGTGCCCTTTACCTCGCCGTCCAGCTGAGAGGCCCCAGGCCTGCAGAAGCTGCTCTTCTAATCCTCATCTCGGGCGCAAGCTGCTGCAGTGGGCGACGGAAGATTGTTTACAAAAGACCAAGGCTCACCGCCTTGCACCTGGTTTCTGTCTGGCCCACGCTGGCGGGGATGAAGGATCCTTCATTTATCTCAGCTTCTCTTCTCCGGCAGCTCCTGCTGTCATGGCAAGCTTGGGCTGGTGTTTCATTCCCTGATAAGCAGCTTTCTGAGGAGCTGGGAGTAGGCACTTACAGGCCTACATGCCTCTCCGAAGTCCCCCACCCTGGTTGGGTGGGGAGGGGGAGCAGGGCTGAACAGGGTAGGGAGGGGCTGCTGAGGATGTGCACAGAAGGTCAAGTGGGCCTTGATTCCGGCGATCTGGTGGGCAGGTCGTTTTGCTCTTTCTCCGTTTACAGGTTTTTGAAATAGGTGGCCAAATAACCCATTTGCCCTTTTTGCCTCCTGGAGAGTAAGAGAGAAAGGACACCTGCTGGGCAAACAGCATCAGGAACAACCTGGTTTATGAAGAATGAAAACAGTGTGAAGAAAGGCCCACTGAGACAGACGCAGCATTCTAGAAGGATGGAGTGTGTGTGTGTAAACCTCCTCCCTAAAAGCCCCTAAAGATAAAGAGACATTCATGCTAATAATTAACATTTATGGGCTACTTACTATGTGCCCAAGCCCTGTGCTAAGCACTTGATCTCATTTAATCCTGAGATGTAAATACTCTTATTACGTCTATCTAATATAGGAGGAAATAGAGGCTTAGAGAGATTAGGTATGTGGCCAGTACAAAGAAGAGCTGCAATTTAAACACCAGACAGCTCTGCTCAGGGCCCGAAGCCCAGAGACACACAGTGGGCGGCCAAGTCCGAAGGAACGGAGTTCCGTGGCCACCGACACGTGTTTAGGAGCATTTGTGTCTGGTTTTACTTGGTGACAAGCCTGGCACTTGAACCTGGAGTGAGGAAGCAAGTGTAGGTGGCGAGTTAGGGAGAACAGATAGCAAAGGGTAAGTGTGAATTAGCCTCTCCACAAAGCTGAGTTTGGGAAAGGGCGGGAGACCACAGGCGCCTGATAACTTTTGGGTTTTGGAGAGGCAGCTTTCCATTGAAAACAAACGCTTGTCTTTGACTTGGATAAATCCACTCGCTGCCTTCCACCTTCCTGGGAAAAGTCAATAACGCATTGGAAATAATTTGTAATAGTAGATATAGCAGTGGTACTTTTGGGGTAAAGCAGGAAGTAAATAATCTCATTTTTTGGGGGGGGTGAATCTACTCCAAATAATTGAATAATGCACTGGCCCTCTAGGAAGTCATCTCCGCCCTCCTGAGACAGGTGTTTTGAGTGGTTTGGACAAGCCACCACCCTCCTCTGCATTGGAGGGACACTGGACTTGTTCACACTCAGGAGGCCCCAGCACCTGTTACGATGATGGTCCTGGAGAACCAGGCCAGACAGCGTGGATGGTGCAGTTACAATGCGTCCCTGGCTATCCCACAATCCCGGGGAGGGGTCTGGAGCACTTTTACCTTCAGAGCTGGTGATGATATTGGCAGCTGAGTAGCGAAGAAGGGCTGAGGCTCTTACCTCAGGCTTCGGTCCCAGGAGGGCTAGTCCGGGACCCAGGAGCTCTGTGTTCTGACTTTTTAAAAAGACTTTTAATTTATTTTAGAGAGAGGGGAAGGGAGGAACAAAGAGGGAGAGAAACACTGATGTGCAAAGAGATACATCAATTGTTTGCCTCTCACACCTCATCTGCAACCCAGGCATGTTCCCGGACTGGGAATCAAACCAGCGACCTTTTGGTTCGCAGGCCAGCACTCAATCCACTGAGCCACACCAGCCAAGGCTGTGTTCTGATTTTGATTCCACCACTGAGTTGCTATGAACATTAAGAAAGAGACTTAACGATCCCTGGACCTCCTCTCCTGGAACAAGAGAGTTTGTCCCGTTCCCCAACATTAGAATATGACAAGGACAAAGACAAATAGGACTGCTTAAAATAAATGGCACCAGCATTCAAGGCAAGGTGCCTTTAATAAAGGTGAGTCCATGTCTCTGTCCTCCTTCTGCCTCCTGCTGCTGAAGTCTGGGCTGCTTCTTTAATGTAACGGCCAGATCAACCCCCCAGGACCTGACTGTCTCGGGGCAGAAAGCATTGGCAGAAGACCTTCAGGCTTCATGCCTACAACTGCAGCTCCTATCTGACCCCTTGAGGACAGACAGTTGGAGACAAGGGGAGAGTGGGGTGGGGGAGGGAGGGGACGCTCTGTTTCACACTCTTCCAACCTGACGCCGCCAGGACTGGATGGTGACAGGTCCTGCACTCAGCGTTCAGAGCAGCTGAGTCTTGTGGACAAGAAGCAGATAAACTGCACCGGGCCTCTTAATGAACCCAGCGCCAGCTTCAGATAAACTGTCGCCACTTACTCCTCCTGACCCTCCCTTCTCCAGGAAAGACTCTCCGCTTTGCAGCAGCTTTGGAGCTGGTGAAGCCCCAGTGACTGTTGCTCTCCGGGGAAGTTCTGGAGGGAGCAGAGACTCTCAGGACTCTGATTAGAACCTTGTTTGATTCCTCTTCACTCCAGCTGAATCTGTCTCTCCAGGCCTAAATAGAAGCAGGAAACTAGCAACTATCAGGAAAATACAGATAAAAAACACTGGGGGAATGTTAACTTAAAAAACATTGTGTTCTCTGGTACCTCAGAGTGTGACTTTTTTTTTTTTTGCAGATTAGTTTTCTTAAAGAGTCAGTTAAGGTAAAATGAGGCCATTAGGGTGGGCCCTGATCCAATATGACCAGTGTTCTTATGGGAAGAGGAGATCAGGACTCAAACATGCACCTGGGGAAGACCATGTGATGTCACAAGGAAACAATAGCCTTCCCTAAGCTAAGGAGAAAGGCCTTAGTAGAAACCAATCCTGCCAGTACCTTGATCTTGGACTTCTAATCTAAGAACTGTTACTCTCCCTACCCACTCCACCGCCCCCCCCAAAATCCTGTTCTTTAAGCAAACAAGAAAAAAAAAACCCAATGTGTTTGTTTTATTGCTTTTTACCCCTCTGCTTCCCACAGAAGTATGTACATTACAAGCTGGTAAATTCCGTTTAGAGATGTTGGAAACCCCATCCCAGATCAGCAGGGCGGTGACAAAGATAAGACTAAAATCTTGGAATATTGCTTCCACCAGGAATACTTCATGATAATATTTCCCCTCCTATTTATCTCAATAATTGCCTCAATTTTATACTTCGTTTTGGCCCTTGGAGACCCGACCATGTGGGTTCTAAGACATGGATCATCTCTTTGTGGGTAATGGGGACCAGCAGATTCAAGCTCATTTCTTCTAGTTGCGCAGTGCTAGGATGACCATCACAGTTATACAAATGTTAACGAAATATTAATAATTCCGAAGGTGTGAGCCAGTGGTCATTGTTATTAGGGAAATGAAGAAGGGTTTTCTGAAAGCGTTTGGAAGAGAGGTATATGTTTCTCTGTGGGGCAATGTCTGTCCGGAAGCAGGTTGAGATGATGTCAGATGGGTCTCCGACCACTAGGATCAGGGCCAAGCCCAGGACTGGGGAGGATGTGAGGTCCCTAACCTCAAGCATATCTATTCCAACCACTTTAAGAATCCATGGGAATTTGGCAGAAGAGAGTTATAATGCGCAGGATATGATCTAGCTCAATCAAGGACTTTCTGATTTTTATGTCAACGGTTTACATCTAGGGTAAATGTTTTTGAGTGAAGGAGATAGGAAAATCCCAATTTTTTCTTTCTAACCCAGCTGCTGAGTTTGAATGGATTGGTATTATTCTCTAATGCTTTCACTTAGCTTACTTTGCTAAGTAAGCAAAGACATGCCATAAATGTCTTCTGTGGCCCACACAGTGGCTGCCTAACACAGCCCGATCACTTAGCAGGGCTCTACTGAATTCCGAATGAGTTTTGGATGTTTACTTAGCTGGCGATGCTCGTCAGCATCATCATCCTCCTTTCCATTGGACTAGTAAATAGTCCATAGCCTTCTACTCGAAGTGTGATTCACGGACCAGCCTCAGCAGCGTCACCTGGGAGCTTGTTCGAAGTGCGGAATCTCAGGCCCACCCACATCTATTAACTCAGAATCTGCAGTTTAAGAAGATCTCCAGGTGACTTATATGCACATTAAAATGTGAGAAACACCGGTCCATATTGCATCATCTCATTTCATTTTCTCTTCTGCATGAGGTAGGCAGAGCAAGTATTTTTACTTCCACTTCATATCAGTGGAAACTGAGACTTAGAGATCAAGTAACTGGCTCATGCTCACACAGCTAAATGGAGGAGTTGAAATTTGAATCCAGGTCTTCGGACTGCAGACCCCAAGCTCTGTCTACTATACCGTGATTCAGACGGAGAGGCAAACAATGAGTTATTCAGATACTCGATCCCTTTGTGCTTCTGAATGTTTTTCTTACGTGTAAGATGCTCTCTGAAAGAGGGAGTGTGATAACGATGACTTCGGTTCTCCCTTCCGTCTTTTTCTCCGTAACCACCTAACAGCATCACTAACGCTGGCCAACCGCTTCACCAGCACAGGCTGTTGGCAATAATTGCCAGCACCTGTCACAGTGCATGGCATTTAGTGGGTACTCGCCAAATGTTTGTTGAGCCAAATAGAATTACCTAGCGTTAGTGTGAGCTCTCAGCTGTTGACTACCGAAGTGCACTGGTGAAGGAGAGTTCTGGGTCACTGTGACTCCTCCCTCAAGGCACAGAGAAACCTTCAAGTTACAGGTCCCCCAAACAAGAATTAGAGGCACCACCTTCTTAACCTGAAGGGCAGATTTTAAAAACAAATTCCATTGTCTGGGTCTGTCTCCGGAATAGGGCCCGAGCCAGGAGCTGCTGGGAGTTGACAAGTGTGGAATTTACATGCTTACACTGGAGAACAGGCTCTGCTGCATTTTCTTTGACTGGACGCACGGAGTGTGGGAAAAGTCAAGAGCAACGACTAAGCCAAGTCTGAAGCCAGGGGTCAGCAGAAGGAGATTACTGGGTGACAGTACTGGGATCTGCCTGGAAAAGTTGGCTAAAACTTGAGGCTTTCTCCGAGACTGTTCACAATGGGAAAAACTTGAACTTCATCAGGCAGGGAATTTCAGTGCATCTCAGCAGAGGCAGAGCTGAGCAGGAAGTGTCTGGGTTCCTTTGCTTGCTTCCCCAAGAGAGCAGGACTGAAGCAGTGCTCCGAGAAGGGCTGAATTATTATTATTCTGTGAGAAGTTTTCTGAAAGTCTGGGCTATGAAGATGAATCCCAGTAGTAGATTTGACATGTTAGCATCTCGTACCAAAATATGAACAAAAGGAATACACTGTCTCTTACAAGGACATCATCAAGCCTCACCACCCCTGAGTAAGGCCCACATTTGGGGTTCTTCTACCTGAGTGCGGCTGGCTGTTCTGCTTCACCCATATGTTCTCATCTGGCCCTCTTGATGTCTGATGGAATCTGTGAGCCATAAAATAGACATACCTATAACTCAGTCTTCCTTCGTGTGCATCAGAGCCTAAGATGCAGAGTGAGTGAGCCCCAGATGCAAAAGGTGCAGTGTGGCCTTTGATCATCCGAAGATTAGAGAGGCTTGGTTCATCCTCATCCAACTCCTTCAGCAGACAGCACAATAACTATGTTGCTTCCACGTTACAATCTGGGAAGGTGTAGGGGCTGGAAGGAAGCACTCCCTTTGCCCTCCTTACCCTGCTCAACTTGTGTCGGCCAGGGAATCTTGTGATTTTCTAACAGCTCAATCAGAAAGAACAACTACCAGTTTCAGGGTAGATCTATTTCCAACTTCAAGGGTAGACAGATCTGTTTCTATTCTTACTTCCTTTAATTGGTTTGCTTGACTCATAGCATGGTTGGGGTAAGTAGATTTCTTTCCCTTCCTGTCACTCCCCTCACTGAAACCTACTATTCCAGCCTATTTGCTGGCTGATTCCTTCATCCAGCGAACATGGATGCGTAGAGCACCGGGTAGACACAGGGGAGTACTGACTGCTGCCTTTTTGTCGCACACCTCCACTGTCCCCTACTCAGACTTCCGTCATGGCACTTACAGCATTTTATTGCATTTACTTGATATGTTTTCATGTATCTCTGCTTAATAGACAATGAACATCTTGAGGGAAGGAGCATTTGATTTTGTCCTAGGCATTTAGCCAGGGTGTCTGGCACCTGGGAAATATTCAGTGTAGTTGATTAAACTCAATGAATAAGGAGGGTTGAAAGGGTAAAGACAAATCAACCAGAGGGATCCAGGTCTCAGAGAGGAAAACAGCACATCTCAGTTCTTCAGCATAGCCTGGGCCTGTGGTAACCTTCCAGAATGATTCTGGGTTTGGAGATTTGACCTCTTCAACCTTGACATTGCTACAGCCTCAGTGTGACTGCTGTGCTGTTGATAGTGTCACAAAGATAGTTGTCAGAACTGGGGACAGCTGCTATATCATCATTTCAAATGCCGCAAAGAACACTGATCAGTAATAGAGCATTGCTTAGAAACTGTTGCAACAATACATTTTGTTAATTGATTTGTAAAATTATTGATATATTAGCGTACATTTTTGTGTGCATTTAAAAAAAGGTTTATTTATATATTCTTAGAGAGAGGGGAAGGGAGGGAGAAAGAGGGAGAGAAATACTGCTGTGAGAGAGAAACATTGACTGGCTGCCTCTTATACACCCCCAACTGGGGGACCTGGCCCACAACCCAAGCATGTGCCTTGACCAGAATCGAACTGGGAATCTTTCAGTTTGGGGAACCATGCCTAATCCACTGAACCCCACCACTCAGGGCTTGTGTGTGTTTTTAACAGAACCATACAATATCAAAGGTGAAAGGTTGGAGGAGGAAGTTCACCCCCTTCTTTTTACAATGGAGGAAAAGGAGCTCAGAGACCAAGCAAGAACATATCACCAGCTAACAAGATGTGGGATCAGAACCTAAACTGACCCACAGTAAAATGCTCGGAAACTACAGAGAAAAGGGCGGTGGCTGTGCAAGAGCTGCTTCTCTCTTATTCAAGAAACCCGAGCATTTTCTTCTAGTTGCTTCCTGCTGAAACATACACAGCAGCCTGCTTCCCACCCCCCAACCTTTCTTTGTCTTTCCCTTCCTCCTTTCCTATTGCCAATATTTATTGAGCATTTACTATGTCCCAAGCACTTTGGTGTGCACTCTCTCACTTAATTTTCCCTCTAGCCCTACAAGGCAAGCCTAACAACAACAATATTATTCTTCCCATTTTATAGAAGAGGCACAGGGAAGTTAAACAGCCTGCCCATTGGAATTCAAACTCACTATGTCTGACTGTAGAACCCATGTTCTTCATCATTGTTCTGTCGTTTTTCCATAACTTTACTCAGATTTAAGCAATACCCCACTATGCAGAACTGAGCGCTTTTGCTGAAAAAGCATCAGTCTTTGTTAAGTACCAGGCTCCGCCCTATTTTGTGCACATCTCCACGATAGCTGTTTGCAGTGGTTTGTTTTTATGCCCATCTCTTCCACTAGAGTAGAAGTCAAAGGGGCCGTGTCTTTCCCTTTTAAAAAAAAATCCCAACACCCAGCACCGTGCCTGGCACCGACAAGGTGCCTAGTAAACGAGTAGAGGGACGCAACTCTGACGGGGCTCACAGGGTTACATCACACTAGCGTAACACTCGGAGCCCCCGAGATGGGGACTCGATCCACTACATCTGTTCTTGCTGCTTGGTTTCCTTCTGGGAGGAAGAACGTGCCCTCCCAACAGAAATGTCAGTAGATAATCTTCCAATCTCTGAAGCCTAGCATCTGGCCCATTTACTCCTTCACTGGGCACATTCCGGCGGTGCACGTAGGACACCGGCAGTGGAGATGGTATCTACAGAGCCCGGGGGCTGAAGTGCCTGACACATGAGCAGGCAGTGTTCCTCATGGGAAGATGGCTTTGGTCTGTGGTGTGGTACAGACCCCTTGGGGAGGGCTACGCAAGGGGAACAGGGCAGAGGTGGGGCACCCCTCCTCACTTCAGCAGAATCCTTTCCTCTCCTTGCTGGCTTGGCTGGACCTCCTGTAGCCGCAAATGACAGGTTTGGCAGCAGGGGCTTCCTGAGATTATTGAGGCTTATTGCCTACTGAAGGACAGTCCGCTGTTTCTACACAAGGCCAGTTTTCCCAAATTCCTGTTTCCAAACTGGGAGAAGGGTCCATGCTGCTGGTCCTGATGTCTGACCTGAGACCCTGAAGAACCTGCTTTGACTTGAAATCTCTGCATAGGTGCCTGGTCCAGACCATGTTCGCTTCACTGTTGAGTTTATCACCTCTGCATGCCCTTTGCATGCTTTTGGTCAAAGCTGGATAGGCTCCGTCTTTGATTTCCCACATCCTGCTCCGCCTTCCTACTCAGGGAGCGGGCCTGACCCAGGCTAGGCACCATCCGGTCTTTGCACTTCCTGAAGTCCAGGGCGTTCCAAGCTCCCATTGGGGGATGACCTATGTCCACAACCAATCTCCAAAAATGCGCTCTCCAATAGCAAAAGATTAGGGAACCTTCCAGCAGGAGCCCCCCAAGAGAGGCTCAGTGATAGGAGAAGGAAAGAAAAGTCCCCTACACTATAAATAGTTCTCAAACCTCTTCTGTAAATCTCCAAGAAGAGAGCTTGAATTAGAGCCCATTAGAGGCCATAGTCTCCCAGCAGAGAGCAAGCCTGCGGGTCACCGAAGTCCCGCCACGGCCGGCCCGCAGGGACCGTCTCAGGCCGAAGCGTAGCTCCTGACAGTTTCCCGGCAGCTGCCCCGTGCCCGATTCTAGGGCCCTGGAGCTTTGGGAAGGACAGACACCACCGGGTCCCCTTTGCTCTTCTGCCCTTTGTGAGGAGAACGCCCGGGTCGTCCCGGGTGTGCCCTGGTCCCAGGGAGTGGGGGTGGGGGATGGCGCAGGAAGAACCGAGATGTGGCGGCAGCAAACTGCCCGATCGGTGGGTGATTTATGAAGTGCTGAAAAGCATCTTCGAAGCTGTCATTTATCTTACAGCTCTCAGCCTAAATAAACACAGAATCCGCCTAATTATAGTTACAGTGGAAACAGAACACCCAAGCCTCCTCACCATCGCTGCCAGCCCTTCTCCTGCCGGGCTCCGCCCCGGGCTCCCCCGCCGCTCAGCCCACAGCTGCACCCTAGCGGCTGCCTCTGCCCCCGGGCTCCCGACTGCGGCGCGGCCCGCCGGCCCGGCTCCTCTCCCGATGCCCCTCATCTCCCTGCCCCTCTCTCGCGAGCTCACGACTTCACATCCCTGAAAATAATTTGCCAAGAGCAAAGGCACCGTCCCCATCCTACCAGGAAGCTGCCCTTGCTGGACCCGTCCAGCTGCTGCAAGGGGCTGAGAGGACCCTTGGCCTGGATGTTCCCACTCTTTCCCTGTCCTGGGAACTTCCCGAGGTTTTGGTCACTTGGTCTAGACTGGCGCAGAGAACTCCTGAAAGGCCAAGGCAACTCTCTTTGGTAGAACAGATCGGGAAAGACAGCTGGGTGTGGGAAGGTCTTAGGCAGAGAAAGAAGATTCTTTTTGTTCTTTGGTGATTTTGTGTCCTCCCATGGAGGAGAGAAAGCCTCCTCCTGCTTGATGATCTTTTGTCTCCCAGTCCACGTTCCCAAACTTGAACTTGGAACTCTCTTCCTCTTGGGTGTGTGGGAGACCTCCTGCCTTTGGAGACTCTTCCGTCCAGGATGTCACAGCAGAGAGGCAGATGCTTCAACGGCAACCAGGGCAGTGACATCACAGGGTGGTTCAGAATGAACCACCGTTGGGGCACCCTCTTCAACTTGGTCTTTGTCCTGGGGAGGTGGGGTGTAAGGTCAGGGGTGTGTTGCATGTAGCATAAAAATAACAACCAAGGGAAACAGCCCCATGACTGATCATAGTCCCTTCAACCCTGTTGAAACCCGTTTCCTAAAAGTGGGAATTTCAGAGCCCAGGGGGCAGTTCTGGACAGCATTCACGTGGTGTTAACTTACACGCTAGCTTTATGCTAGACATATAACTCACCCCTAATTTATGGCCATCTTTCTGTGTATGAAGGGTCCTGTTTTTGCACACAAATTTGGGGATCTGATAGCAGAGTAAAGGAAGGATTTCTCCAGGACAGGTGTAATCTGAGAAGGCCTCCTGGAGGACCAGAGCCCCCTGGAGCATGTGGGCTTTGGAAAAGGGTATACATAAAGGGCTGCCTCTTACCAATTGCCTGGGAATGGAGAGGAGCCCTCGAGGAAAGAGGAACTGGGACTGGGCACAGCAGACAGAACAAGAAGAGGAATTTTCTTGCTCAAAGAGCATAGACCTAGGAATTTTTAACCTTGAATTTGTTTCCGATCTCCATCCTGGCTTGCTCTGTCAGATGGTTATGGAATGTAGACTCCCCTGCTTTAGTTCCAGTGTTGAAACCAAGCCACAGCAGCCAACGCCATGGACCCACATAACTTTCAGGGGCTCCAGCAGCTGGATTTAGGAGACAGGCTCTTGATTCAAACTTTCGGATGACACCGGAAGCCTCTCTGCCAATTTGTGGGTCCCTCCTCTTCCCAAAGAGCAGGAGACCCTCCATCCCCCCGACCCCCAATCTAATCCATTCAGCCAGTCTCAGAATACTGCTCAAAGGAAAAAGCCAGGGCCTTTTCCATAGTACACAGAGGAGTGTAACAAAAGAGAGATCCATTTCCATTTTTTCTTTTTCTTTTTACTAGTTATACCACTGCTTATCCATTACAGTAAGACAAAAACACCTGTTCCCTGCCTGGCTCCCAGAGCACCAATTCAAATGAATGAGGATGTAAAAGCTCATGGTAAGAAAATCTCTCCCTAGGTAGTTCCAGATGAAAGAACAGCTCTTTAGCACTTCCAGTGAGTTAGACAATGAGACCTCTCCTCATAGCTTGATGGAGCAATCTCTGCTTTTTTAAAAATGAAATAAAATGAAAAGGGGGCACAGAGTCTCAGAACAGTCGAATGATGTTCCTGAAGTCACACGGTAAATCACTCTTGAAGGCTTGATTCTGTATGGGATTACAATAGGTTTGGAGAATATTTAGTTAGCATGAACTCTCTGACAGCCAAGACAGAAGAAAAGTACATTTTAAAATGGTATACCTACGGGATGAAAAACTACATCTTTACTAGGAAGAGGAGAAAAACTCTCTCCTGATATTTCATTCTGCTGAGCCCCTTTGTTTCTTGGGGGTCTCTCTGCCTTTCTCCGTGTTTCCCTCTCCCATTTTCTCCCCTTGCCTCAATTCTTCCTTTTTTCTCCCCTCCTTCTTAACAGTCTAGTCAGCAGTTTTGTCTCCAGGATGCTTTGCTTTTTTTTTGCTGCCAGCCCTTTCCTGCCAGCCGCCAAGGCCTCCCCTCCCTCCCCACTTCCTCAGTTGATCCTGTGCAGAAGCTGATAGCTTATCTCCACGCAGCAAGGAGAAAGTGAGATAGTGGGCTCAGATGCCAGCAACCCAGAGCATCTTGGGAAGCAGCCTGCTGTTGTGAACAGTCCTTTCCCCCCACTTCGCCCCTGCACCCAAGCAGAGATCAGCCACAGATACTGCTCTCCTCTCTTTCTGGTCTCGTCTGTGCTTCTGTAGTCTGATTAGGGCAAACAGGGGAAAAAAAGGTCCTGGGCAGCTGAGGGTGCATCATATTCCCATGCTTTTCATATGTTTGATGTCAAAGAGAGTTTAAGTCCTGTTTTGTTGTTGTTGTTGTTTTGTTTTGGTCTGTTGTGCTGTGCAACATCAGAAAAGTCACTCAGTCTCTCTGGTCTCCAGTTTCTGCTGGCAGGCAGGATCTAACCAGAGTGGGCGTCTGTGTATTTGATCTCAGGTTGAGAGCATTGGCAGGTCCTTTTGGAGGAGCGGAGAGTAAACGCCATTTCCAATCCCTTCTGGTGGGGCACGCCCTCACAGTTTCCCACTTCTTCCTTCTGTCACTCGTTCTGTACCCCAGTGACCTGACAGGGAACTTTTGTCCCGGGCAGGGATTATCTCACCTGGAGTGCTCTCAGTTTTAATTCGGAGAAACCCCTGGGATTTGAAGTACATTACTCATCAGTTCTTAATCTAATAAATATGCAACTTTCCTGTATTAGAAAAATATTTTCCATTCCTGCAAGGCAATTAAAAAAGTAGAGAAATTGCTTCTCCTTTTGCTTTAGTCTAAGTCAGTAGTTCTGAAATGGAAGTGATTTCTTCCACCCTCCACCCACCCCTGCTCAGCACAGGAGAACTCGGGAATCGTTTAGATACATTTTCAGTTGTGGCAACTGGCAGGAGGGTTGCTACTGGCATTTAGAGGCCAGGGATGCTGCTAAATGTCCTACCATGCACTGGACAGGCCACACACCAAATAATTATCTGTCTCAGAATGTAAGCGTTAGGAAGCCCTGGTCTGGTCTAAGCCGTCATTAAGCAAGGCCCTTGGTGAAGTTTGGAGCTCACGGAATGTGGAGGTGGCAAGGACTTGCCCTCAGAGGGCCCCTGTGTCATTGGGAAATAGTGCCTCTGGCTTAGGAGTCATCCTGTCTGAGAGGAGAAATAGTTTTTTTAACTCCATGCTTGGTGAGTTTAAAGAAAAATCATATAGAAAGGTGATATATTAAACCAATGTTTATCCATAAGCATGTGTTTATTGAGCTCCTGCTGTGTGCTGGGTCCTGTGGAAGGTGCTAAGGAGGACCTAAGTGAGTTCCCAATCTGTGGACCTGGGAGGGAGTTTCCCTTTCTTTTGGTCCTGTTTCCAGGTGTCATGCTGGGCAAGCTTTAGCTAATATCCTTGTGAATGGGAAGGAAATTTCAGACCAGAAAAAGCAGTCAGGAGGCTCCAGGGAGCTGAGTGGTGATGCTGGGTGTATTGGGGGTAGTGCTTAGAAAAGGAGACGCCCAACTTGTAGGAAGGAAATGAGAGCTGGGCTCCACTGCGAGAGCAGGTGAACCTCCCCGGTCACCAAGGCAGCCACAGAACGGAAATGCTGCGGAGAGGCGAGACCGGGCACCTGCGGTCAGACTTGGGCCAGGCGACTACACTTCTCTGAGTTGTGGGGACCGACAGGATTCAACACGGACAGCTCTGCTTTGCAGTGCGTCCTGGAGCTCAGAGTAAAGTGTCCTGTGTGCACGTTAGGAATAAAGAAGCCCTGCCAGGCCCAATGCGGCCTCGAAGTAGTCTGGTAACTTCCACCCAGAGATCTTCCTCCTTTGCACCCCTTGCCCAGGGAAATTCCCTTGCCACGGGTGAAGGAAAGGGAGGGACCGAGAAAGTGGGAGGTTCTGTCGGCATTGGCACGAGTGGCAGAGTCACATACCTGATTCTGAATTGTCTTGCCAGGAGCTTTAGAGAGGTGGGCGAATTTCTTTTCTCATGTGGTGGGATGCAGAGGAAATCAGCCCTGTAGGGGAAATATTACATGCCTCCACTCTACTAACGTTTACCGAGGTCTTACAAGATGCAGGAAGTATTCTAAGTACTCCCAGCGTTATAAGGATACATTTATTCATTATTCGTATTTTCACTGACAGTCATAGTGAACAGCTACTATCCGTCTGACACCATGCTAAATGCTTGGGACATAGAAATGAATCGCAGGCCCTCTCTTCGAGAGTTCATGGGAAACAACTACTTTTTAAAATTCCTACCATGCATCAAACTGAAGCCAAGAGTGTTATGTACACGATCTTTAAAATACAACAGCCCTGAGCCTACTTTATAGATGAGTAAAGTAAAAGGCCCCCAAAAGTCTAAGCCAATCATATGGTACTTTCTCCAAAAATTAAAAATAGAATAACCGTATGATCCAGGAATTCTCTTCTGAGTACACACCCAAAAGCATTGAAAGCAGGGTCTCCAGGAGATATCTGTACACCTCGTTCGGAACAGCACTGTTCACAAGAGCCAGAAGGTGAAAGCTACCTGACTGTCCGTGGAGAGATAAATGAATAAACAAATTATGATATATACATACACTGGAGCATTGTTCGGCCTCAAAAAGGAAAGAAACTCTACATTACCCATACTGCAACAAGGATGAACCTTGCAAATATTATGCTAAGTGAAATAAACCAGTCACAAGAAGGCAAATACTGTGTGGTTCCCCAGCCAAATTCAGACAGGAAGTAGGATGGTGGGTTGCCAGAGGCTGGGGGGAGGAGGGGCTGGAGGATGGTTGTTTAGTGGGTATAGAGTTTCAGTTTTTCAAGATGAAAAAAGTTCTGAGGATCGGTTGCATAACAATGTGAATATACTTAACACTAGTGAATTGTATACACTTCAAAATGGTTAAGATCATAAATTTTGTTACATATATTTTCCCACAATTAAAATTTTTTTTAAAAAAGTTTAAGCCGCACAGCCCAGGTCTGATTCTAAGGTCCCATTTTTTTAATCCACCACAAAAATAGTTGTAAGATAAGGCAGAAGAGAAGTGGCATTCGATGAGTTCAGACAAGGAATAATTGGCTAGCGCATTACCCTTTGCATGTAAAGATGAAGCATTACTATTTTTCTCCGGGCAGCTGGGGCCAGAAAAGGGAGGAGATAACCAGTAGCTTCACTCCGAGTCAAAATTTCACATAGTTTACTGAGTCAGATGCAATGGAAAACTCTCTGCAAGTCTTGGTCAGGATGATCCTCACCCCATTCCCCAACCTCACCCACCCCCTTTCTGCCCATTAATTCTGCTCTGCAACTCCTCAAGCCAAGGACAGAGATCACTCTCAGTGGAGTCAAGTATTATAAAGGCACAGATGTGGAAAGGGCTGGGCTCTGGCAAACCTGTGAAACAGGCAACGCTTACTTTTTAGGTCTGAGTTTTCTTTTTCTGCAGCTGGCATAGGTGTGAGTCAGGAGACCTGAGTTCTAGCTTCGGCTACTACCTTGCTGTGTGTCACTGGGAAAGACGTCTTCCTCGTCTGGGCCTTGGTTTCCTCATCTGAAACTCGAGGGTTTTGTTTGAAATGATATCTAAGGCTCCATCTCCAGTAGGAGCTTGGAAACTTTGACCCCTTCACTCCAGTGCCTCACCAGGGTCCTCCTGCTTTCAACACGCCTTGTTTCAAGAAAACTGCTCTGGACAGGTTCTGATAAATTCACTCACGCAGAAGCACCTTTTTTCCCAAGGGCATTTGCATTTATGCTGGAATCCAGATGACAGGGAATGAGGCTTCAATTTAGGGTTTCCTTTGTTTGGATGAGCAAGAGGCTTTTTGAAGGCAGAAGATGGAGGTGAGGTCGGCGGGGTGGGACTTAGCCCAAGCTGCCGACTGGTAGGGGACTCAGCCCTTGGGTGGAGGTCTTAGCACACCTCTCCGACTATGGCACAGCCATGAACTCACCATGTGGTCTTTTATTTTCCCAGGGACTCCGCAGGGATGCTGGCAGCTCCTCTGTTCCTAGAGAAGTGCGTTCCAGCTCAGATACCGATGAGGTCATCGGGACCCCTGTCTGAGCTGGAATTTGGCAGTAGAGCTCCCAGGGCAGCTGTCTGTGGTTTCTCTTTTCCTCTGAAGGAAAGTCTGAGCAGATGATATCCTAGGTGCTGCCTGTTTCCATGTGAGGGAGAAGCAGGATGTGGCTTCAGATCAGTGGAATGGGAGGGGGTTGGCAGGCAGAGTCCGGGGGGACACAGAAGTGACATATTTTGTGAGATGAAAGATCCCAACTTTTTTCAATAACTTCCTCAAGTCTGCTTTTGTTCTTGAGAACGTTTCTTCCCTAATATTTATTCATGAGGAGTTTTGTTTTTGGAGACTTGGAGGAGCAGCTGCTCTGGGTCTGAGGGAATTCACTCCACTGCGAAGGCAGCTTTTTATCTACCCAGTGCAGCCAGGCGCTTCATCAAGAAACATCAGCTCCTTGGGGTGGGGGCGTCTCCAATTCCAGCAGGATTAATGTGCATTTGTGGAGAGCTAGCAGCATGCTCTGCTCCTGGCCGGGTGGCCCAGGGGCCTGGGGACAGGGCAGGGGCAGCTTCGGGAACACAGGGGAAGCCACCTGGCAGGACACAGGCATCCCCACCCGGAGACCTGATGGAGCCTCTTTGGCTGGCAAAGCACTATACTGGAGGCTCTGAGAATTGGGAGTTCCAGGCAGCTTTCATCTTTCGGGGGCTCATGCCTGATAGAAGAAACCAGGGACTTCTACTCACCTGAAAACAAAGCCAATGTAACCTAAGCATAAATGCCCAGTGGGGGAAACCAGGATGGTTCAGCAGTGCAGGGGAAAGAGAGAATTAGAAAAAGATGTGCAGAGAGTGGTTTTGATTGTGGAAGTCAGGAATTCTGGAATATCAAAGTTGGGAGAGACTTTAAGTTCTGGTCCAACCCTCTGATTTTCCAGATGGAGAAATGGTGAGAAGTGACTTGTCTAAAGTCTGCATTAAAGAGGAGATTCAAACACAGGTCTTCTGGCCCCAGCCCAGGGCTCTTTTCCTCTGCATCTGATCTCTGCGTGTCTGGTTTGCCCTGCACTCCGGGGCTCTATGACTCATTAACTCTGTGACTTCCCACCAGTGCCTCCCCACAAACACTTTTTTCCTGCTGGGTACCTACTGCTCATCCCTCACTTGTTCACTGCTTTCTTTTGTAATGACCCTCTGAGCAAACTCTGCTCTGTCAAAAGCCTCCACCACGCTTGTGGAGTTATGGATGTAGGGCTCCAGGTTCTACACGAATAAAGAGAGGACAGGGAATGTCTGCCTAAAAAGTGGGTATTACCTTCTAAAGGAAAGATGTAGGGAAATCAGGACTCTATCTCATTCTTCCTGGGGCTCTGGACCAGTTCCTCTCCTTGCTCACTGTCAGCTCTTCAGCCTGACACCAGGTCCCGCCCTCCTGGGCTTTCTACACCAACTACCTAGTTACCTTCCGTCTGGCTCCCACCCGTCCCATTCAAGGACTAGAACTTTGGAAAGTGTTTGTCATCGACCACTTGGGCATTTGGATTAATTCTCCTCATTCCACATGTGTAACTGGCTCTGCTTCCCCTGCTTAAACCCCGACCACACTCCTGATGTCATTCCAAATTCTAAAACAATGTTGAGGATTCTTGGATATCTGCACTAAATCAGGGGAAATGAAAGATACTAGTAATTGAGAGCACAGGCAGGGTAAAGGAATAGAAAATAGATTATGAATCAAGCCATCTGGTAGGCTTTTCTGCTGCCTTGCTGTGGGGTTTGGGTCAAACCTTTAACATCTCTGTACTTCAGTGCCTTATCTGTCAACTGAAAAAAGTACTGTCTGATGTATTGACTTTTATGATATGTTAAAAATCAAGTGGGAGAGCAGATTTAAACTTTTACTTAATTTAAAGAAATATTGAAAAAGAATATTGCAATGAAATAGTATGCCTTTTAGGATCCCCCAATCTCATTTTATATATATAAAATACATATTTTATAAATCCTCCTCCTTTACCAGTTTCCTCTCTAGATTACAGTGGTAAACTGCAAACTGAGAAACTGAGTCTGAATTTCATCTCTTTTAATATCTGCCCTCCCTGGGAGAGGGGCTGCTGAGTTGTGCCAAAACAGGGGTCAGGAGGCAAGGCGGAGGACCTGAGTGACCTGACATTGACAGTGGAGAAGAAACGAGGGAAATAACAGTGGGACAAGATTCTGGGTTCAGCCCTGACTGGTGTGGCTCAGTGGATTGAGCACAGGCCGCTAACCAAAGGATTGTCAGTTTGATTCCCAGTCAAGGCGCATGCCTGGGTTATGGACCAGGTCCCCAGGATGGGGTGCGTGAGAGGCAACCACACACTGATGCTTCTCTCCCTCTCTCTCTTCTTCTCTTCCCCTCTGTCTAAAAATAAATAAGTAAAATCTTTGACAAATACTTTAAAAAAAGACTCTGGGTTCACTTGGCCCATTCTAACAACCCTCACCCATCTGGATGGGTCTGATTTATAATTAGGGTCTAGGTTAGGATCCGAGTTAAGGTTGGAGTTTCAGTTAGGTTTACATTTCGAGTTTAGATTCAGGTTTAAGTTACAGTTAGTTTAGAGTTAGGGTAGGGAACTTAGGTTTAAGTTGATATTTGAAGTTAGGGATAGTATTAATGTAATTTAGAATTCGGGTTAGGTTACAATTAGAGCAGTGTTTCCGAATCCTGGCAGCAAAGACATTCGAGTCTGGGTAAGTCTGCTGTGGGGCTATCCTGTGCTTTTTACGGTATTTAGCAGCAACCCTGACCTCTACTCACTAGGTTCCAATAGTATCCGCTCTCCTCCCTGTTGTAGGAAGCAAAAATGTCTCCAGATACTGTTCAATGATCCCGGAATGGGGGTGGGGGTGGGGGTGGGTGGATCTCTCCCGGTTGATAACCGCTGTGTTAAGATAAGGATTAGGGTTGGCGTTAAGACTGTTAGTGTTAGTTAGGTCTGGGGTCAGGTCATGTTTAGATTTTGAGTTGGGACTGAGTCTAGATTAGGGTTAGAGTTAGAGTTAGGGTTAGATCTAGGGTTAGGAGAAAGGTTAAGGCTCAGGTTTAGGTTTGGGTTAGGTTTAAAGTTGTACGTTATTATGTTTTGATTAGCAACTTGCAGAGACAAAGGTATTATAGAAATAGTATGTAATGGGTTTGTGTCTCTCCATGAGCACCGCTGGGAAGCGGTTGTAGTACTCAGGGCACAGAATGCAAGGAAACAGCCTCACACTGGGGAGTTTCTCTTAGAACCCTGCTGAGTCTGTGGAGAGTGTATCATGGCCTTCAAGTCCAATGAGGTCATTATCTGGGGTTACTCCTTATCTCTGTGTGACACAGAGACTGCAGGAAACTGGCCTATGTGTACACGTGCACTGGCATATGTACTGTTTGTGCCAAGTGCCTATTTATATCATGTTGCATATCTTATTTGCATACTATGGTCACAGGGATCCTCATGCCTAAGGTTAGGAAACCAATGCATACTGAGGGCTTCCCTTCTGTCACATCATTGCAGGTACAAGGAAGCCAATCTAGAGGCAGGAGTTCCTAGGGACAGCATAGGAAGATTACTCAAGGACCCCAGCATTGGAAAGATCTTGGAGCTTGGAGCACCAATCCATTTCTCACATTTGTTGTTTTCCTGTGTGTGGGCATGCAGGCAAGTTCACCTCCTAGCCTTAGTTTTCTCATCTGTAAAATAACCAGAATAAAACTTACCTGAAACCCTCCATCCATCCCCCAGTGGACTGGGGACGAAGTTTATTTCAACAGGCTCTTGGTTTGTTTGGAAAGGGAGATGCTGTGTCAACCCAGAAGAGTTTTTTATTATTCTCTTTCTGGAATAAGGGGGTGTATAGAGCTTCTAGCTCAGCACCTGAGTGGTGGCTGGAGCCTGCCAGGGCCTCCATCTGCCCATGTCGGAGAATACAGGGGAATGGTGGTGCCAGAGGCAGATGCAACGAAGAGGGAACTATGCCTCCCCAGCTTGTCAACATGTCATTAGGGTGTTCCTGTGGGAGCCAGGAGCAGAGTCAGGAGGCAGGAGATGTGGGGGGGGGGAGGGAGGAGGGAGGAGAGAGGAAGAGAGAAATGGGAGAGACGAAGGGGTCCATGCCAGTACTGCATTCATCCCTGTCATGAGGAGAGCTCTATCAAACCAAGGCCAGGCCTATAAATCAGGCCATAATTAGTTGCAAAGAGAAAGCTTTAACATCCTCATCAAATTGATTAATACAT